>BCHU01000015.1:389341-415866 GCA_001599715.1 Phaeotremella fagi
GGTTCAAGATAAATTCGAGGTTCGAGGTAACGATGAATTCGAGGTTGAGGTTCGAGGTAACGATGAATTCGAGGTTGAGGTTTGATCTCGAGGTTGAGGTTTGAGCTCGAGGTTGAGCATAGCGTCATGACAGTAGTCGTGTTGGATGATTCAAGTCAGTAACATGTCATATATGAATCAGATAATGTATGCATATAACACATGAATGTCCTCATAAAATCACAATTTCAACTCGATGCAAAAGAAAAGTATTTGTTGATGTTGTCCAAAAGTAAACATGTCTATCAAAAACAATAATCAAATTCTAAGTGTGAAGTACATTCGAGCTAAAAAAAAAAAAAAGTTTGAACTGGACTAAATCTACAGTCAAATTTGAAAGTTGAATATCTAGCACAAGACATCACCCAAAGCTCTAGAATTTACCACAATGAATCTCCAGAAGTGTATCATCATATGTACATACATAAATGTATGCATGCATTCATGGAAAGTGAAGAACTGAAAATCATCATGAATGAAACTATGAGAAAACGCGCGGAAATTATTATTTTATTGAACTGGACTAACTCGACGCCGTACAGTGGTGTGGTTTCATGTTGAACGCGTAGAGTTTCGTTACTTGGTTGATTTAAAACAACAACTCATCATTCAACTTCTTACTCTCAACTTCATCTCTCAAATGCTTGCTTGTATCTTATAACAAATATTGTCTACTCTCCAAGTACTGGTCAATTCAGACAAGCAACTGATCATCGTCAAACTTGAACACAATGACCAACCCATATCATCGTAAGCAAAAAGGAAAAGCCCAAGCATCAAAATCTGATCTCCTTCCCCCTTAGCTCATCAATCTTCCTTTGCCTCTCAGTACCATCAACAACCTATCCAAGGATATCCTCCTACGCACGACACTATCGCTGGACCTTCTCACATCCCATCTCAAAATCAATCTCAACCCCCTCCCATCCCATATCAACATCTTCCACCTTCGCATTGGAATGGAACTCAACCTTTAGGGTCAGGGAATATCATCGACGGGCAGTTTAGAAATGATGGGAATATGTATGGACAGATTCAGCAGAATGGATCAACTTCTTCTCTACCCCAACAATACCCTCACTATCAGCGGTCACAACAATCCACCCCAAATCAAAGCTCCTATCCCCAACCTACACAGCCTTTGAATGGAGTCCGACCTCTTCCACCTCCAACTCCAAAAGTTGCTTATGAAGCACCAGTCTTCCAGACGTTTCAAGCAAAGAAACGAGCTAAAGAATTGGCTTTGCTGGCTCAAACTGATTCTTTTTCTCCATTAAATCGATCAGACTCCTACGGATCAAACATTTCTCAGACTGGTCGAAAATTACCTTCAGCCCCTTCTTCGAATTTCTCAATGGCCAACAATTCTCCTATGGGAACTCCTGTTCCTCCCCCTAGATCACGTAGTCCGTCTCTACCACCTCAACCCCCTCCACGAAGTCCATCTTTACCTCCCGCTGTGATCAATCAAACCACTCAAGCTATTCATCAACCTTATCGATCTCCATCAATACCTTCTATGCAACGACCAGTCATCATTAATCCATCTAGACCGTTACCATCGCCCCAACCTGGTAGTCCTGTCAAGCAGGCCTTTTCACAAATCCCATCTCCAATACCGCCCTCATCCTCGAGAGGTGGAAATACACCTGCATATTCCCCTATAGAAGCAACACTCGAAAGATCAGATACAGTCTCCTCCGTTAGATCATTGGACCGAATGGGATTCTCGTCGTCCAGACCATTACCGAAACCACCAATCGGTGTGAACAGTTCAAAAAGTCTTGATCGTGGTATTCAACCAACCGCTGAAGCTTCCAAAAGAATGAGCAGGAAACAGCCCTCAACAGTAGCTGAAGAGGGGAGTGAACATAATCTCAGCGAGGGTATGGCGAAACTGGGTTTGACTTCAAATACCACACCATCTCCCCAATTATCAAAAGCTACAACTCCGCTACCAAGACCACCCAGTATTGTTGATCCCAGAACGCCAGCGAAATTCACTCCTCCTCCTGTTCTTAATTTTCCTGATGACAGTTCAGGATCATCTGTCGCTTCAACTGATGATGAAGGAGGACATGATGTTACACCCAAAGCCAAACAGAATGGTGTTCGTCACATAGCTATTACACCTCCCAAAAGAGCTCCTTCACCTGCAATCGTCTTTTCTGGGTTGCCAACAATATCCGTCTCATCTTCAGATAGCAACGACGCTGGTGGAATTTCAATCACCGTTCCAACGTTCAGTTTTGATTCTGAATCACCAACAAAACCTTCGTCAATTCCTAGCATCAAACTACCGGAAGAAGCTTCAACGAGTTCATCTTCGGTTCAAAGGATTCAAACCAACGGTGCAATCGTTTGCGCAGGTTGCGATCAACCTATCATCGGTCGTATTGTTTCGGCAATGAAACAACGTTGGCATCCTGCCTGTTTCATGTGTGCTGAATGTGGTGAACTGCTGGAACACGTTAGTAGCTACGAGTGGGAAGGGAAGGCTTATTGTCATCTGGATTATCATGATGTGAGTGAAGTTTTATTTGCTCGGTTATGGGTTATAAACTGATCGACTATTCCTCCAAAGAAATTCGCTCATCGTTGCCACCATTGTAAAACACCTATAGTCGATGCTCGTTTCGTCACGTTGGACGATCCAATCTTGGGTCAGAGATTTTATCACGAACTTCATTTCTTCTGTTCTGAATGCGGCGACCCATTCCTTGATCCTTCAAAATCATCCGTCGCTGGTACAGAAAAATCTCGTCTTTTACCTGCGTCTTCCGATATGGAGGAGGAAGTCGGTGAAACAAACGATTTCGTTATACATAAAGGTCATCCTTATTGTGAAAATTGTCATTTGAGGTTGCACAAACCGAAATGTAGAGGTTGTACTAAACCAATACCTGATATAGCTATTAACGCTATGGGTGCTAAATGGCATAAAGAGTGTTTCGTTTGTTCGGTAAGTTTTGAATCTGGATAGAAAATATATGGTCGTGCTGACAATGACTTAGAATTGTGGTGATGAGTTTGCAAATAATCTCTTCTTCCCTAAGGAAGGTAAAGCTTTTTGCACTGTTTGTTACGAGGATTTGGTAAAGAGCTAAGACGCTGTGCCTATGACCTAGGACCTAGGACAGTCAAATAGATGCAGGCATTTAAGTACAACTGTATTACTTACAGAATTGGTCGGATCAACTGTTTGGATTCATTTGGATCGCTTGAACCATTGGTATTCCAAGTACTCTCTGACCCTCTCATAAAATGAGGCAATCTTTCAATCAAAAGATAATGGTAAAGCTCTTGCATTCTTAAAATGTGAAACTGTATGTATCACGGAAATCCTGTACATCATTTACGAAATTCAAGCCTCCTCAACCTCCTCTTCCTTCACCTTCTCTACAACCATAATCTTTCCACTACTTAAGCTACTTAAGATTCTAGCACTCTCGATCTCGGAGAGCATCCTCATGATGATAGATTCCTAAATGGCGTCAGTATTTCTGTATGAAATATTTCACTGTACTCACGACGATGGGAATGATCCGTTTTCTACCGACTTTTGGATTATGGTCCCCAACAAAGGAGAGTCCGTCCTTTCCAATCCCTAGATAAGACTTGGACGTTTTCCCCGGCTCCCCATCTCCTCTCCATGGACCAATACCCCATTCTTCGTCCTCACCTAAGCGTGTGACGAAAGTTGAGTACTGATTTGGCTGACTTTGCTTTCCTCCACTAGTTGCGACTTCTGAGTTTCTAAAAATGACCAAACACTCGCGTCGATGGGCGTCGGCACCTGTTTTGATACCCTTTTTTCCCCAACTTGAGAGAACGAAAGCTACACTAAGACCATTGTCGTCCATGAACTTTTCTACGTTGGATCGGAAACCGTCGAAACTTTTTTCTCGATCTGAGATGAACTCCGTGATCTTCGTTGGGACACAAGAGAAACCAACATGTTTGAAAACAGCAGAATCTTCGTCTGTCTCGAATTTTTTGCTTTTGAAGTCTCGATCGAGAACCTCGTAGGTGTTGCAGTCGCTGATGTCTCTTGAGGCGGCCATCATGATCTCTGCAAAATCCTTGATGAGTTCTTGAGCTCTAGAGTCGTCGATTTCGGCGGTGGCTGTGGCACCAGGGAAAGATGACAAAGGAAGGAGGAATTTGACTGCCTCTTTGTCGATTTCGGTGGTCTTGCCTTTGTCGGTCAACCCTTCGGTATCCATGGCGATAGTAGCGAGACAAAGGTTAGCAAGCTCCTTTGAAACGGTAGAAGAAAGAAACTCGGACGATTCTCCCCATTGTTTCTTGTAGTGGTTGACGATTACTGAGACAGCCGAACCAGTGACCATAACTCTTTAGGTGATAAATCCAATTACTTTTTCTCGTCTTGATGGTGGTCGAAAATACATCGAACAGAAGAATCTTGATTGAAATAATCAGGTAACTGATTGTGATCGGTGAGACCGAAAAAGACCCCCTTTGACGTGAGCTCGGAAACCTCGGAAACGTCTTTCAAACCAAGAGTCTCTGCGTGGATCAACGCTGAGAACGGAATGTCTCCTTGATTGAGAGCGATTTCGTTTTCCTTGTGATATTTGAGTTTGTGTGGAAGAGTGACAGTGATTGGGATACTGCACTGGTCTCCATCTAAAGATCTTCGGAGAGCAGCAAGGACGATTGGGGAAACCATACTATCGGTGTCTGAGTTGGTAAAGTACTCGTCAGCTGTTGAAAAGTGTTGTTCAGACTTACCTCCGGCTTTGTTCCCAAGACAGACAGTCCAAGCTGCGCCTTTACCCTCTGCTAAGGCTTGCACGAAAGACTTTCGCATCTCATCGAAAACATCTGTGAGCTTAGTATTTTGTTCAATCATTATGTCTTAAGGATTGAGTTAATGAGTACTGTTTAGCAAAAATGAAGAAGAGAAGGGAAAAGTCATGGGTCAAAGCTTTGTCAAGCAGAATCCTTATCGTTCTTAGAATAGAAGGACAGCACCGGAAAAAATCGCTGTCGATTTCTGACAGAGGTCTTCTTGAAGTCTCCAGCCACAATGAGCACGTTCGTCGTCCTTTGTGCAGTTTGGACTACGATCAATGATGATGATTTCGAGTGACTACAGTAGTAAGATGATTGAACGTGGCCCTACTGTATTGTACTGAATACAGTATCTCCTTTGTTTAGCAGTTTTGACTCATCTCCCCCTTTCTCCTCATTCGGTCTCCGGTCTCTCGGCCAGATCTATGTATTGTATCGGATCTAATTATAATATCATGACTCACCTTAGCAACGGTGTAGATCCTTGATTGTTGTCTTGTTTCCAACATTCGTCGTTGACGACCACAGGTACAGGTCTGTGCTCAAAGGTCCTTAAACGTAAGTTTCACAGTTATTACTAACTGTAATTGAATTCGTGAAAACATGTATAAGAGGGGATGAAAGCTCATCACTTTATCCCCATCAATTTCTTTTCAACTCCTATTTTCTCTTTCTACGTTCCACTCTTTCACTCTTTAGTCCTACCTTCTTTTGACACTTTCAGGCAAAGTCGTTCTAGCTCTCACGATGTTCCCAACCAAATTCTTACTTCTTGTTCTTTCAACTTCAGCTTTTGCTCTTCCCACCTCTGTCCCCATCAAAGACAGATCGTCTCCTTCCCCTCTCACTGCTGCCCTTGGTTCAAAAACTTTACCAAACTTTTTGAAGACCTGTGGTTCCAAATCCACTTCTTCTCTCACCGTCCCACTCCCCGGTGGTCAAACTCAACTTGCTGTTCCAGCCGGACAAAAAGTCGCTGCTGTTACTGTAGGTCGTGGTGTTCAAAACTACACCTGCACAAACGGTTCCTACGTTACAGCCGGTGCTCTTGCCAAGTAAGTTGATTCAGTCAGAGTATCGAACCCAGCTAACAACTATCATAGTTTATTCGACGTTTCCAGTCTGTTCACAGCTCCCGGAGCTAACAGTACCGCTCTCGCTCAATCTCTTCCTCAAGCTGCTCTCGCCAACCTTTCTTATCCAGAGACAGCTGGTCTTCCTGTCTTCTATCATCATCAATTCATGTACGTTCTGACGACTACCTTGGCAAAAATTCAGAGATCTGACTTCTGCTTCATAGTGCCACACCTGGTGCTAAATCAGGTATCTCACCAGAATTCCTCAGTTCTTCTAACAAAGTCGTTGGAAACAAAACCGGAACTCTGAACGCTCCCACCAATCCAACTACCAATGTTGCCTGGCTCCAATTGGCTGCTATCGCCGGTCAAGGTACTTTGGCTAAAACGGTTTACAGAATCGATACCGCTGGTGGTCAACCTCCGAGTACTGTAAGTTGATTGCTTACGTTTGATGTCTGATCTCTTTCAATAGTGCACCGCCGCAAGTCAAACCACCAGTATTCCTTACGCTGCTATGTATTACTTCCTCAAGTAATCAAATCGTTGGTGATGTCTGAATGGAAAAGGACCTTTTTGTCAAATTATAGTTATGTTATCTTTGTATATACTATTTGTTTTGTGGATGCTATCGATGATGCAACTTTTTTTATTTCTTCTCTCCATCCACGAGATCCCATTCGTCACTCACGTCTCCTCCATCTTTCTTCCATATCCAACGATTCTCTTCCGCCGCCAAAACAGTAGACACTACCTTACCAACGTCAAGATCAAATCCAAGATGCCTAGACAACGTTGTACCCGGTTCGTGTGTCTTGATACCGAGATTTGGGGATTCAGCCAATGCCCGTATCAGTTCCAGGATAGAGGTAGCGGAGAACAAGATTGTAGATGAAGTTGGATGATTTTGTTGTCGACTGATTGGTCTCGAAATTGGGGTCCCACGACCAGCCCCATCTTCGTCATCGTCAGATTCATCTTGACCATCATCTCCTCTAAAACCGATCCCTTGAACTCCTTGTGTCCAAGCTAGATAAGCGACAGAATGAGATAACAAAGCGAGAGCCAACAGAAACTGTTTATGTTTGGCTGATGTCTTTTTGATTGTGGAAACTATGGATGCGTGTGTTGAATTGGATAAAATGATTTTACTAGGTGATATTAAAGGGTTTGAAGGTGGATGAACTTTGGTCGATATCGATGCATGTTGAGACATCCACAGTACTGGGTTATCGCGCCATTTTCTTGTCCCGACGAATGGCACATTCGCTTTCATGTATGGGCGACCTAGATGAAGAGACACATGTGGGGTCGAAGGTGTAGGTTCGAAAGGTAAAGCGATAGATAGATATGTTGTGATTATCGATAGGAGATGGATGGTGTGTAGGACTGAACCATTGACGTGAAAACTAGGATACACTATTTGATCAGTACGACGCCTAATATCATCAACTTACATCGAACGGCATCTGGGGAGGGTAGAGATAATCCTGCTATTTCCCAGTCACCAGAAACACCTTGTTTCACTCCAAACACCGCTACAATCTCTCGTACTAAAACACGCCTGGCGTCTGTCAACCTCTCGGAAACTAACTTCTGCTGTCGAGCGACACCTTCTATTGTTCTCTGAAGATCCTCTCTAGAATTTTGGTGGGATCGCGCCAGAACGATGTTGTCTTTACGAATCCTTATCGTAGAGAGATTGGGTGTTGTTGAACGAGCTTACAAGTGTTAATTTCCCTTCACGGATAAGTCTACTCACTACTCTGGATCTGAAGTTCCTTTCTTGTGATCTCTTCTCGCAGCTCTCTACATTTCCTTTCCGTCTGCGAGATCTCTGCTCTCAATTTCCTCCATGAAGCTAAAGTCTGACGAGGAGAGGTTGATGAGTTATGACTAGGACCAGGAGCGCCGTCAAGAATTTGTTTCGCTCGTAAAACAGATACCGCTTTCTGTTTATCGTAGCTTACGGAAGCGATATGGTGAGTCGATATGCTGTATACAAGGCATGGTCAGTATTTGCAGAAAAAACGTGATGACGTTGACTGACCCCTCTTGTAAACATTTAGCACAGTAGAGAAGACGTTGTTGGGTTTGACAGCATGGACACTGTAAAGATGGAGATTGTGTGGGGATGGAATTCATACCCTCGTATTATAGTGTTTTTCATACGGACATCCTAAGCCAGAAGGAGAGATACAAAGCAAGACGACGACAGCGGTACTGTAGGACGCAATAGCGTTCTGTAAAGGATGAAGTGGGATACGAACAGATGATACAAGTACGAGTGTACAAGATTGAGACTTGGTTGTCAAGATCAAAGTCAAAGGTCAACCTAATTAATCCCGCTCAGCAACAACATTTCCAGTGGCGACAGGTGGGAAAACAAGGAAGAATGAAGTGTCAAGGGTCACTTCGTGCAGGAGAATGATGCTTATAGCTTGAATGGAGTTGGAAGTCTTCAGTGTATGTATCGGACTGTTATGACCGACAAAGGTCGCATGCATGCATAGACTTGAGTACAAGGAAAGCAAGAAGAATAAGAGGAAGTAGGAAGCTGTGCACGATGCAAGTCCGCCGCCACCTCAATGGAATGGAATGAATCAAGCCAAACAAGGCTAACAAACACCAAGAAATTCTTCTTCTTCTTCTATTTAATCCTTATTTTATTCTATTATTGCATCCATCCCAACACATCTCAAGATCACATTATACTCTTGAAACTCTTGATACATATCTATTCAACTGAGTCCAAAAAATAAACCGCCAGGGTACGTAATCAGTCCGAAGTTGAATGACAGGATAACATACCGTAAAAAAAGTTATTGGCCTTTGTTTACCTTTTTAGCACAACCTTCACGACACCGCTGCTCTCTTCATAATGTTCGAAAACGGCTTTGAACCAGGAATCGTGTTTCGTCATCCAGTCTTCCTTGTCACTTTCATCGTTGCAATTCCAGCTTGGTTGATCGCTTTCGCAGGTCAATGTGCAGCTGAAGCAAAATTTGGTAGGTTCATCGTTGATTTCATTGGCATCTCTGTTCACCGCTAACCCAACGGTCAGCTACGACAAACGGTCGTACACCAGTCGCTGGTACACTTTGGTTTGCTATATGGGTACAACTGTGGGAAAATACCATTAAAATGGAATGCAGGTCTTGAAACTGACATACTTGCAGTGCTATTATCATTCACCTTTTGTGAGTTTTGCACATCTTTGTACCCTGTATTGGAGGCTCACTAATTTTCTGCAGCCTTGCTCTAGCCACTGATCAACTGGCCATTCACAGAATACAACTCGCTGTCGTTACTGCCATAGCCGTTGTATTTGCTGTCTTCGGAACTGAGTTTATTTTCGATACTCAAGGTGCATTGATCGCTATCGGTGTTGGATGGCTACTCACAGCTATGGTCGATGTGAGTGCACTACAACGATCTCTTTGGGCTGCACAAACACTAACCACACCCCTTTCCAGCTTGTATGGCTTCTTTATCTGACCTCGGAAGAGGACTCAACATTCTACCGAATTTTAACTTCAGGAGGAACAGGTGGTCTTTCTTCCCCAAGTCGAAGATCAAGAAGTGTTCGTGGAACAAGAAGAGATTCAGCTTCAGCGAATTTAGCAGGTGGTGAAACTGGAATGGGAACTGGAAACTTGGGCATGTCAAGAGGGATTTCATCCAACAACATGAACGGTGGTGGAGGAGGTTACCCAATGGGTGGATACGCATCTGCACCTGTTGATACAACACCTCAGAAACAGGTTGAAAGAGTGAGAGATGATTATGGTCACAATAGTCCCGGTGGTTCTGAGGAAATGTCTTACAAACACAGAGCCAAGTAAGTGGTTCCTTCTACATTCATTACACCACTCCATTGCGATGTTGACCTATCTTACAGAGCCATGTATGCGTATTCTGCTTCTCCTGACGATCCAAACGAGGTTTCTTTCGCGAAAGGAGACATTTTGGAAGTCGTCGATGCTACAGGAAAATGGTACCAAGTCCGAACCCCATCAGGTGCAACAGGAGTGGGTTCCAATTATTTTGTAAACGACCACCAACTGACGCTAGAGACAGATTGCTCCCTCGAATTACCTCACAATGCTTTAAAGAAATAATGACTCAAACAATAATCACGATCTATACCGATATGGAAGAATGAACGCTGTGAATAGATAGTTATGCATGCATAGTTTTTTACAAATCGTCCCATTTTATCGTGTCATTCCAAGTTCAACATCTCTACTTCCCCTTCTTCTTCTTTTTCTTCTTGTTGCCACCACCGACTGCACTTCCATTACCGTTTCGAGCGGATTCCTCGAGGTCCGGCGACGGTGCTCGAGAGGGCGGGTTTGAATCGGAAGGTGCATCAGCAGTGACATCTGTGACGTTGATATCTGTTGTTGAGTCGGTCGTCGCTTCCTCTGGTTCGGTATTGATGGATGGATCAGGGATACCAGAAATGTCGACAGTGCTCGAATGTTCACCTGGAACTGTGGATGTGTTTTCGTCCACAGATTGGACATCCGTTGCACTTTGGACTTGAGCTAGCTCTATGTGCGTAGCAGTCAAAGGTACACCTGAGCTTACAGCTTGTAGCTGTTCATCCATTTGCTGGATAGGAGCGGAGAGGCCATCTTCCAATTCCACAGGTAAAGGTACAGCGACTTCAGGTTCTAAGTCCATTGTTGCGAGACCATTGGGTGTTCCGAACATTGAATCCATAGCAGTGGGGACGGAAGGACTCGTTCGTTCTGTAATCTCGTCTGTTGGCGGTTTTATTGTGGTTTCTGTCGCGTCGTTATTATTCTCGATTGATTCTTGAACCTCTCGATTTACATCTGTATCGACAACTGCGGGAACGTCTGTGACCTCGTCCATGGTTGATGTATCTAATGTAGTGGGTGATTGAGAAATTGGATCTTCTGATACAATAGATACAGCAGGTGTCAAACCTGAGGATGGTTCCGCGTGGCCATTGAGACGTGAACGAGAGGTATCATCGTTGATACTGCTCGGTTCTTCGACAATGGCAGACTGCAAATCTCTGAAACTAGGTGACCCTCCAAGTATGTTTGGTGACTGCTCTTTGGAAACGACCTCATCTTTGTCGCCGTGCTCGTCGATCCAGACTTTGAGTTCAGCTAATTTCGACTCCAGATCCCCTGACGATGGAAGCGATTGTTCTTCTAACTCTTCAAACACCAACGACAACGCTTTCGTCAAGAATGGAATGATAACGGATAGCCAACAATCTGCGAAAGCCACGCACACCCTGATGTTTTCGCGTCTTCTGGCTGTTCGCACCTCTGGTGCTAGCTGAGTATCTGTGTTTCGACGTAAGAGATGTGCTCGCGGTGAAGATGGTGTCCTAGAATGCGACGGTCTGTCTGGTTTAGCGACTTCCAAAGTGACTGCTTCCTTTAGATAAAGAAGAATAGCTGTGGTGATCGCTGTGAAGCTGGAGTTTTGAATTGTACGGAATTGTGATAAAAGGTGGAGAGGCGCTAAAAGTCTCAGCGAATTGAGAGATGAAAGATGGGCGTTCATGACCACTGCGAGTGGAGGGAATTGAGCAATGACCGTTGGCGGAAGAGAATCAGTCGCTGTTGGCTGAGGGGGAGGCGATGGCGAAGAAAGAAGAACGGCCACATGTTCAGGTAGAACTAGAGCCTGTGATGGTGCTGCAGCCGTTTTTGCAACATTGCGTAGAGATGTCGACAGATTACTGGTTGCCGTCGAAAGTGATTGAGAAAAGGCTGAAATTGTTGTGGAAGCAAAAGGTGCTGTTATCCGAGAAGAAAAGTCCAGACCAACCCTAGAAAATGAGAGCGCACAATAACCTAGCTGGACCAAGATTGACGACATTGACGCAGGATCAGACGAAATTTGGGGAATATAGCTGGAAACCAAGTCTACCAAGTCAGAGACACATTGATTTGCAAACGATGCGAGTAGAGTTGGATCCGCAATGTCGACAAAAATCGCTGAAAACTGAGAAATGATGTCGTAGATGTGTTCTCTGAATACGTCGATGTACCTCCGAACGTAACGAACTGGATCTCCCCTATCTCTTTCGATGTGAACCAGTTGGATTTTATAGTTGTGAAGTCGACTTGCAAGAAAGACCAAACTTAGCTCCGATTCTTCGATTATACCAAGTCGCCGTAAGAAACTGACCGCTTTCACGAGAACTGGTAGTTTTACTGGTTCTCGAAGAAGTGCTAGCAATTGCGCCAACATTAATTGAAGAACTGATTCTACCTCCATCGCAACGTCTTCGACCAGCGGAACCGATGGATATTTCTTGAGCAAGGTTTCCGTATGCGATGCAAGTTCCATCGCTTCCTGATAATACCCATTTCTAACACAGGTGTCCATCAGCTGCGGCAACTCCAACAAGTCGACCAATTTGTCTTGATGTTCCTGAACAAGAGCAGCTTTGCCTCTGGCTGCTTGTACCGAAGTCGTATTGATAGCGAAAGATCTACATTCCGTCTCGAGTGCTGGTACAGCATCCAACAGGCGGCCTAGACTACCTGAGAAATCGTCGAAAGCGGAAGACACAGCTGAGGAGCATTTATGAACTGAAATAAACGTTGGATGTTCGCGATAACATAGATTAATGAGCTCGTTCTCCACGGTTCGTGTCTCGTTGGAAATAGATGTTGGTTCCTGGAGTAGAGAGTCGAGCGGGAGAGATATAAGATGATCAATGTAATTTGAAGAAGATTGAGATTGGAAGTCGGGAGAGGTAAGTTGGTTTGACTGAGCGGTGGATTGTAGAAGATCTATTAAGGAGATTGACGGACCTATGGAAACGAAAATTAGATGATATATCAGATATGTGATGTACTATGACTTACCATCGACGTTCTCTCCCTCCATTGTGGAGTGGATTAAGCTATCTATTTGATCTATCTATGAAGGAAAGTATGTATGTATATTTACAGCTCGAGCTACATATAGCTTAGCTACAGCTCTGGGTGTAACCATTCTACGCGTGTCCTTTAGGCGCGTAAGTATAGATAAATACATAATTCAACTAGTGCGCCTAATTTATATGAATTAACGGGGCACCTAAAATTTCGACTCGGCTGTATGTAACGTCTGTAACCAATCATTGAAATCTGATTATATTACTGGTGGATAGAAAAAGAGGTTAACCTTCAACCAAATCAAATTACTATCATCTGTTCATCTCTTTATTACCAAGCCCCTCCTTCAAAATGCTCTCATCAAGAGCTATCAGCTCATTCTCTCGTCAACCTAGATCTCCCATCGCATCTATCAGATCTATCTCTTCCTCTTCCAGTCATGCTCAAGCTCAAGAAGTCATCATGAACAGGTATTCAAGAACCGTTACTCAACCAAAAGCTCAAGGTGCTTCTCAGGCTATGTTATACGCTACAGAAGGTATTGAAAACCAATCAGATTTTGATAAAGCAATGGTCGGTGTTGCCAGTGTTTGGTAAGTCTTTCTACGTTGACTATTTCCGTTGCATGACCTGACAATCTATGTTTCAAGGTATGAAGGTAACCCGTGAGTTTATCTGTACATGGAAGCCTGTTACTGCCCACTGACAAAATCAGATGTAACCGTCATCTTCTCGGTCTCGGTCAGAGAGTCAAGAAATCTCTTGTAGATGCTGGCATTGTCGGATATCAATTTGGAACTGTTGGTGTTTCGGATGGTATCAGTATGGGAACTTTTGGAAGTAAGTGAAACAAGGAATTCTTGACTGATCTCAGTGTCCTACTCTTTGCAATCACGAGATCTTATCGCCGATCAAGTTGAAACTGCAGCTGGAGGTCATTGGCTTGACGGAATGGTTGTCATCCCCGGATGTGACAAAAATATGCCAGGAACTTTGATGGCTCTCGGCCGTCTAAATCGACCAGGTATGATGGTTTATGGAGGTACAATTAGACCTGGTACATGTGGTGGAGGTGCCGATGGAAGACCCAAAGAGGTTCTTGACATTGTTTCCGCCTTCCAGAGTTACGGAAGATATTTACAAGAAGGACAAACGGAAGAGGCAGAGAAAATTCGATTTGAGACCATTAGGAACGCATGTCCTGGTGCTGGAGCCTGCGGTGGTGTGAGTAATTGTTCCTCAATCTTCATTTCTCCCGTGATTAATCATTCAATGGCTAGATGTATACCGCAAACACCATGGCCTCAGCAACAGAGGCTCTTGGAATGACTCTACCTGGTTCATCGTCCTTCCCAGCCGAGTACCCTGAAAAGCAAGAGGAGTGTGATTCAGTTGGTGCTACCATGAGAGGTTTGCTGGAGAAGAACATCTTACCCAGAGATATTATGACTCGTGAGGCGTTCGAGAACGCAATGGTGAGTCATTATGTCTTGAGAGATCCTGACGACAGGTTCTTACAATGGTTCTTGGCGGGTCCACCAACGCTGTTCTTCATCTCCTCGCCATTGCTCACTCCGTTGGAGTCAATCTCACAATTGATGACTTCCAGTCTGTTTCAGACCGCATTCCTTTCCTTGCTGATCTTAAACCCAGTGGAAAGTATGTCATGGAAGATGTCAACACAATCGGTGGTATTCCAAGTAAGTCCAACTTGACGGTAGGATTCTGATGGTTAGGCGTCATGCATCACTTGATTAAGGAAGGTTTAATGACCGGTGAGGGTATGACTGTCACTGGAAAGACATTAGGTGAAAATTGTGATAGATGGTTCGAGAAATATGGAAAGAAGTGGAAGGATCAAAAAGTAATCAGACCTCTCAATAATCCCATCAAGGAGACTGGTCACATCAGAATTTTGAGAGGTAATTTAGCACCTGGTGGAGCCGTTTCCAAGATCACCGGCAAAGAAGGTCTCCAATTCACTGGTAAATGTCGTGCATTCGATGAAGAGGAGAGCTTTGTCAAAGCTGTTGAATCGGGATCCATCAAGAAAGGTGAAAAGACTGTCGTTGTCTTACGATACCTCGGTCCAAAGGGAGGTCCAGGTAAGCTGCGTTATCGATCCTCACTAAACTTTCAGGTATGCCTGAGATGTTGAAACCCACGAGTTTGATCATGGGTGCTGGACTTGGTTACGATGTAGCTTGCCTTACGGATGGTCGTTTCTCTGGAGGGTGCGTTGAAACATTACAACTTTGCTAACATTCAGATCTCACGGTTTCGTTGTAGGTCACGTCACACCTGAAGCTCAAGTTGGTGGACCCATCGCTTTGGTCCAAGATGGGGATGTTATCCACATCGATGCTGTCAAAAATATCCTACGTGTAGAGGTCTCTGACGAGGAATTGGCCAAGAGAAGAGAAGCTTGGGTCGCTCCTCCGCTCAAAGTATCGAGTGGTACTTTGTACAAATATGCTAAAATGGTCACTGATGCTAGTACCGGTTGTAGTGAGTACTCTCATTGTAGTAACTTCCAACTGTATAGCTAACCTCGATAAAAATCTAGTCACCGATGCTTAGAAATCTTTTCGTAACAAGAGAATGGTAGAAACCTCCAAAAATATGCATCAAAGTCTACATCTTGAACACGTTCAAATTTTCTAATAGTCACATCCTTAGCAATGAATACAAAAGTTTTTTAGATATCTAACAACACCATTTGACGAACTTCCAAAACCTTCTACTGCTTCTAATCCATCTGCTGCTCCTCAGCCCGAGCCTTAATGATGGTATCCCGATTGATGTTCGATTTGTCACACATACTGCGGAATAGCCCATTCTTATCATAAAGATTGAGCGGAGTATCGAATTCCTGATCTTCGTTAGTCTCAATGACAGCGGTTTCCTCACCTCGATCTCCCCTGAACTCATGACCAAAATTCGGTCCCAAGATATAACTGTCAGTAATCGATGGGCAATGCAAAGAATCGTGCGACCCTCGAATTCGCGATGGATAGTTTGTTGGATCTTGGCATCGGTTTCGAGATCTACAAGTGTGTCATTAGATGTGGCCACGCTTTGTCAAACAACGACTCACCAACAGCAGCTGTAGCCTCATCTACAAAAGTGATCGGATTAGCTGATTCAATTCATACGGACTGTCAAATACACCTACCTAACAATACAATTTTTGACTAGAATAAAATATTCAGTTAAGCGCTCGCGTTGCTTTTCTGCACGGCACTTACATTCTTCACCAAAGCCCTTGCCAAGCTGACCAGAGAACGCTCGCCAACGCCTAGCGAGAAGAATGAGTGTCATCTTTGTCTGAAAACTGAACAACTTACTGAGATTCAAACCCTCGTCATCGATCGGTGAATCCAAGGTGAGTCGTCGAACAGGAGTCTCTGCACCATCGACACGCTCGCTGGGTGAAGTCTCGTCGAGAAGACACGCTCGCTTAAGGGCATCGTAAAGTCTAGCATCGTCGTAAAGTTTGAAGGGATCCAAATTACTGCGTAAAGTCCCACTGAAAAGAACTGGATTCTGCGGAATAATAGCCACTCGTGATCTGAGAGTATTGAGCCCAATTTTTGAGACGTCCACTCCGTCGATTGAGACGGTACCAGAGGTTAACCTGATTTGACATGAGTCCTCTGTATCCTCATCTGACATTCGCAGACTCACTCTGCAAGTCTGTATAAAGCAACAGTTATACTGGACTTTCCAGCACCGGTTCTGCCGACAATTCCAACCTTCTCTCCACTTTTGATGTCCATCGAACTGGTGTCGAATGATCAGCCTTGAATCAAATGGTGCAAGAGCGAACCACTCACATGCCCTTGAGAACTGGAGGTAACCCTTTTCTATATGACATCACGACCTTGTCCATCGATATTGCACCGTCAGCTGGCCAAGAAGCTGGTGGTTCCGTTGCGGGGATGATATGTGCAGGCTCCTGGGGTAGAGTAGCATTGGAGTAATAGAGCACTCTCTCCACTGCGTTCACTGCATATATTCAGCGCCCGTCTATATGGATCTCTTGGACGAGATACTTACTGGAATTCTCGACTTCAGCCATTTGTCGGGTGACCTTTTGTCGCATGAGTATTCGTGACATAATTGGGACAAATCAACTCACCATTCCAAAGATTTGGACAATAGAAGAGAGATAGGTTAGGCATAGGGCAATTTGAGAAGCGGTTAAACCGCCGCCGCCTCTGGCAGACATAATGGCGACAGCAAATACCAAGCAAGCGCCTAGAAAATCAAGTCTAACTGAGAGCCATCTTTGGTTCGTCGCAGTCAAAAGGTAGGCTCGATCTTCCAGATCCATATAGTAAGCATTTTCCTTGATGAAACGTTTGGTCTCTCCATAAGCTCGGATGGTTGCTAACCCCGACAGACTGTCTCCATTAGTTCCGGGAAAAGAAAGATCACTTACGATTCCGAAAAGTGAGAGTACAGTAAAGAACGTAGCATCGAATCGAGACGCTTTAATTCTCTAGCAGAGGTACGATAGTATAAGGCGCTGAGGGCGGAGACGATCAGTTCTTATAGAATTTCAGAATAACTAATCCAACTCACAAGTACCTAGAAGAATGGTAAGGGTATAAGCGTACATACCGTGAATAGAGAGCACTTTCAACTCACCAATAACCGATACCGACGACGAAGATGCTAAATCTCGCTTAGCATCTGCGATAATTTCATTCTCGCTTCACTCACATTGCAATAAAATAATTGAAGTAAACTGTGATAATGATCACAGATCCGATAAGCTACTTTACATCAGCTGACAATAACATGTCTTGTTCAGCCGGTTCACTTACAGAAATAGCGGTCATAGCCATCATCCTCAAGGCATCGGCCAATTGATTGTCGATTGTATCAATATCTTTACCAAAGATCCCCATAATCCGACCAAGTGGCTGGGTGTCAAAAACCGACATTGGACTATAAAAGACATGTTGCAGAGCACTGGCGTGCAAGTTGTTAGACGCCAAGTATGAGAGAATACCCATGGTAGCGCCCATGAGAAAGGTGAAAATTGCTTGAGAAAGTCCCAAGGCAGCATAAATTCCTTCATAGAATGATGACGGTTGATCAAATTGCGTGTCTTGCCACCAAGTCAACCAAACTCTGCGACTTCAGTATGACTTTTCAGATTCTTTACGTACGTTGACATGACCTGAGCACCTTGCCTAGAATACTATTAACACAACATCTTTTATTAACTTATCGCACTCACATAATGGCTGCAAACAGAAGCGTCAAGGGGAATGTATATTTAGCCTCCCCCGCTCGAAGATATCCGCCATACACTGTTGATCAGATTCCACTCCGACAAAGGCTCACCTTTTCTTCCTACAGTACCAGTTTTGCGCTCCTCGGAAATCATGAGTCGACCCTGTAGACAAAGGTGAGAGGAGATCAAATGAGAGGAGTCTGTTTGCAGAGACCTACTTCGAGTTTACCAGTTCCAGCAGCTTTGCCCATGTGCTTCTTGGTTAGACGAACAATGTCTTTCGACATGACTCCCTTTTTCCCTTCTGCCTCGATAGCCTCCTCTTCTTTTGCGGCTTGCTCTTCCTCCTTCTCTGCAGCGACGCCACCAAAATCAGTGACCAGTCTGAAGAAAGCTCCTTGACCTCGCATCAAGTCGTCGTAAGTTCCGTCCTCAACAATGTGTCCATTTTGAATGGTACTGAATCATTCATGAGGAAAGGAACACCATCGATAGATAACTAAACTCACAAGATGTGATCAACCATTGGGAGGAAATGTAAAGCATGGGTGACGAGAAGAACAGTTTTACCAAGACTTCGTAAGCCCAAGATGGCATCATTGAAGAGTGCTTTCCCGACATGAGCATCAACTGCACTCAGAGGATCGTCGAAAAACTATGGATAGTGAGATAGACTTCAAATGAGTTAGCTTACGATAATGTCCGCGTTGTAGTAAAGGGCTCGGGCGATGTTGATCCTTTGCTTCTGACCGCCAGAAAGATTGATACCTGATTAGAAGCATCAGCAGAAATCTAAATGTGGGAAGAAACGCTGAATCACCTTTCTCGCCAATCTGTGAATTTGGATTTAAATGTTAGATATCGCTAAAGAGTTGAAAGCAATTGATACTCACCTCAGTCAAGTCTCCGTCAGGCAATATTTCTAGATCTGCAACCAGACTGGAATCTTTGATAGCTTGCCAATATCTGTGTTCATTCCAAGGTTGCCCAAACAGTATATTTTCCCTCAGTGTCGTGTTCTGGATCCAAGCGTTCTGTTGACAATATCCAAGACGTCCTCCAAACTCAACGGAGCCTGAAATGCGGTTCATTTCACCAATGAGCTGAGTTGGCGTTAGCTCAATTGTCTAAATACATGGACACCACTTACTCCTTGCAAAATACTACTTTTACCACTGCCAACAGGCCCAACAATTCCAACCAAGCGGCCACGAGGAATTTCAAGATTCAGATTTTGAACGGCGAAGGGTTCTGCTTGTGTTTCTAATGAAACCTTCGGTTCACCTTTAGTTTTACTCTCTGATTTGGGACCTGTCGAAGTGGATTCATCTGGAGCTTGAGCTGTTGCCCAACGGAATGAGGCGTCTTTTACTCGGATGGCGACATCGAGAGAGGTATTGGTCAAGTTGGGTTCTCCCATTGTTTCAGCCTCAAAGACCTGAAGACGATTTGATTAGCTTGTATTTCTGAATGGATACTTTCCACCTACATCAGACAATCTCTGCACAGCGTTTTGAGCGTCTGTCAATGTCGACAAAGATCTGGGCAAGAACATCAATGGCTGTCGAAGAAGATTGAAATAGGCAAGGGAAGTAAAGATCAATGCCTGTGATGTATGTTTGCGTCAGCATTGCCACAACTTTCCGGCGAGATTTTACTTACAGGATCCAAATTAGGGTGAGCTGACGCGTATGTAACGAAAGACAAGACGGCTGCAAGGGTCTGATGATTGCAATGAGTCTCCAATCAACGGTCATGTCGCGCCACGTACTGGAACACTGAAAGCGATAGCTTGATTGGCAGCTCGTATGATCAAGATCAAACGAACGCCGATCATCTCTTTTCTACGGAAGAATCGCAACCCTGCACCGAAGATGATAAGCATGCAACTTTGATTGCAGACATCGATGTACTCACTATCTAGGAAAGGGATTTCATATGTAAAAACTTTGATGATTTGCATCGATGATAGTAATTCTTGCAACAGTTTCGATCGCCCATCCGTCCATTTCTACAGATCAGAGGTTTTGCATAATACACCCACTTACCATTGACTTTTTGCGAAGTTGATAGCTCAACTTCATGAACCAGGTCTGCAGTGGAGCTAAGAGAATGAAGAGTGAAAATCCGACCAACGCAGAGGGTCCGATCTGATCGAATGATCAGCTTTAGTCCAAAAAAACACGGCCAGAAAATCACCTACCTGGACAAGAAGAAGGATCAAGGTCACCGTCAACTGAATGGGAGCTGTCCAGATCTGAAGCATAGATTAGGCATGAACATTTTTACAGACGTCCGCACTCACAGCGTGGAACCCTAAACAAATGTAAGTTTCACTGCCAAATAATCGCGCAAGAACACTCACATTGGGCACAATAATCAATCCGGGAGATCTAGAGAGGTAAAGTTATCAGTAAATATTGAATACGTCGTAGCGAGCGCCTTACATCGCTGGATAAATGATTCATTAACTTTCCGCTTGGATGTTGAGATCTGGCTCCAACTGATAAGGCAAGGGATCGTTTGTAAATAGACGAGATCAATGTTGCTCTGGCTAGAACACCGATCGCCATTGAGCGGAAGAAGAACTGAACAAGGTCAACCAACGCATTCCCAACTGTATTCTGTTCCATGAACAAACCTGATGCTGGCAGATGGACGCCATGATTGTTAGGAAGAACAACCCAATAGCCATGCCAATACCTCGCCCAATATTGGGTTGTTCCGTCCCATTTTGATTAGCAGCGTAAACTAAGACAGAGTCAATCGTCAATCAATCGTCATCGACAAACCTTCTTTGCTGAAGTTGATCAATGCTTTGATGAGAAGAGGAGCCATCAATTGAGAGGTGTCTCCGGCTACTTTGAATAGACCTTAAGATGTTGTCAGTCGGACTTTCACTTATTGAAGCTCACCTCCTGCCCAGAATCCTGTCATTACATCATTCAAAGCCCATACAATGCTTCCTTTCTTGTAACCGCTACGTTCTCGCCATTCCTTTTCTAACGTTGCCCGACGAGCTCCAAACGAATCATCACCACCGAACGCAGCAAACTCAGGTCCCAAAGAACGATGAGTCATCGCAACGAAGTTCCACTCTATGCGCTGTATAAGCTTGGTTGGTGCCGATGCCAATTGTAAATTCCATTGTCTGGCCTGCTCTTGACGAATCGTCAAGCGCTCCAAGAATCGGGTGGACATGTAGTCCGCTGTGAGAGATCTCAGTGGATATTGGGTATATAGAAACTCGTGTACCGACCTTCTCTACTTGGGTCCATCTTAAAACAACAGTCAGCAAGACTTGAAACTACCCCGACAAGATCACTTACTTTCCACAGATCTGTCGCTTGCAGAGGCCTATGAACGAGATCAGTAATCCGGCTTAGACAGACAACACCATACCTCTGATATCCCAATGTCATTATTGGCGTGACCCACTAAACCGAAGATCAGCCTTCATCGATTTAATCAGTGTCATGAAACTCACATGATAGGTAAGTTTACTGATCAGTGAAGCGGTGACGAGCGGTATCACTTCAGCATCGTCCAGAGACTTCTTCGGGGGTCGAGGTGCGTGTTTTGGTCGCCATATTTGCCTAAAAATTGCCATGGAATCAGAGTCAGGTGGCAATTAACTGAACACGACGTAGACATACCAAAACTTTTCTCTTTTCAAGCCAGGAAACTGTAAGTCTTCTTGCCCAGATAGATCTTTTAATTTGGTACCGGCGACATATGTTTTACCATCGCTTTCCTCGTCATCATCGTCTTCATCGCTCCCATCACTTTCGCCACCTTTTTTGTCGTTGCTGTCGAAAAGTGAATGGTCCTTTTTACCCGACGCTTGCTCTTCTGGAGAAGATAAGATATCACGGCCGTCGCTGTCTTTGGATGGAAACTGTGATGTCACAGTAGGTAGTGCCAGCTGCTGAAGCTGTATAGGAGGTTCCACATCCAAGGGTAATGAAGAAAGATCTGAAGGGAGATTGGACATGTCTAAAGATATCTATCAATCAATGGATGTCGATTCCACGAATTCATAAGAGAGAATTGACTTAAATCGAAACACTTAGCTAGCTAAATACCCAAACAATAGATCCATCCCCACGCAGAAAGAAAATAAGCGGACCTCGGCTATCACCGAATCGAGATCGTTAAAAATAGCACAGGCGACCAGCGACTATTGACAATCCAATCGAGCACGCACTTGAGGCGTCGTGGCAGTGAGTGATGAGTACTGACTTGCTTGCACATCAAATTTCCTAGGAAAATCCATGAATAAAATTGAAGATTATCTGTTGCATCATGAAAGAGACTCGTTGCTACCTTGAGACATCATCCATTTGTTGACCGATCAAGTCGAACGAGCGAAAGTCGATCTATTGCGTCCTCTTTTTTGTCAATGTCCTTAACTGACTTCATGAAGGTCAGTCGGTTGGTGATTATTTGCAACACTGCTTGGTTGAGAAACAGATTACAGTGTTAGTACCGTACATCACCCACTGTGTCGTTATTGCAATACAGTAAGGAACTGACCTTCCTGTTGAGAACCGACATTTATCTCCCTGACTAGTTGCCGTGACAAGTGACGCTGTAGCGGTGACAGCTGTTGACGATGCCTTGGAGATTCATTTCCACTTCAGAAGGGCTGCAAGAGAACATGGCTTATGATGCACATAATACGCTTCAAGAACAAAGACGACGAACGTTCAACAACGATGAAAGATAATCGATAGAGCTCCATTTACAGGGACTGTAAATACCCTTGGATTGTCTCTCCGATAAAACAATGTCAGCCCCATGTCATCTTACTTCAACTCCGTGATTGCCGCTCTCATCGATCTTCTATAACACTTACCCTTATGATATACCGGTGTCGAAAGGGCTGTTTGTCATCTTAGAAAGTCATCGATTGTACCATTACCTTTTTTAATGTCCTCAAAGATTGTCTTTACCTGTTCGATTCTGAGTGCAATTTACTGACCAGTTCTGACTTCACCTTTTAGGAAGAAACAAATCTTTTATCTTCAAAATCATTCTCTGCATTCTCTTCCTCTTAGCGATTGATCAAACGATTTGAGAAGAAGCTGTCGATAAGAATTTCGATTTCATTGGGCTGGCTGCTCATAAGTTTGTATCCCGTTCAAAGCTGTGATATAACAATTGGAAGGGAATGAGCTGTTGACAGTCCTGTTCTTCTCTCCGGGACTGCTGTTTGGTAGACTATAGACAGAACCGCTTCGAGAAGCATGTAGAGACATGGGATAGCGATACTATAAGGGGGAAGAGGAAACAGACACACACTCTTGCCGGAAAATTGCCAACCTGCGGCTGAGTTTTTTGTCACATTTCCTATCCTGTTGAACCCCCGGGTGATTTGTGTCATTGCATTTGAGTGCTTCATTTAATCTTTGCCCTTGCCCAATCTCCCTCGTTGACCACAATGGTGGTAAAGCGGAAAATCTGCAGCCCTGATTAGTCGCAACGTATCCAAATTTCTTTCCAACATCGATGATGAATAAACCGTCGGATTTACTTGCGTTAACAATGACAGTGAAGGAGGCCTTCAAACATCAACAAAGAGTGGGCAACGGCCAGCAAAAGGCCCATGATGACACGGCTGTTATAGAGTTATAGAACTTTCAACTGCCAGAGTACGCACACAGGACCTATATTTATCGATTTGGATCTACAAAGCCAAAATATCTCTGCTTTACCGCTGTAAAGTGCAAACGGATGGTCACAGTTCTGATATTCTTCTCGTTAGCCTTTCTACTGAGAAAGTGGTCGAGTAACAAAGCAACTGATGAGAATTTGAGATCAAGTCATCATCTTTAATCGAAATTTGCACTGTCAAGCTTATCTCGTTCATTACTGGGGTATTTAATCCTTTTAACCTCTTTGACAGTGTGTCTAGATTGTGTTTGTCGTTTGCAATGCGGAGATCGCTTTGCATCTTTCTTCCGCCCCCTCATCATTATTTGTGTTGCATTAGTGTTACGACCCTGTTCGACTGCCACTGAATTTGTAGAGAGTGGACGGTGCTGAAGGGGTGTTGATGAGAACTTGAGGAGGATTGTGGATGATGGATAGTACTCAAAGAATCAGTCATTGTAGGAAAGACAGTGACGGATAAGTTGACTTGTGAGTGATGCAAGAATGAATAAGTCGGATGAGTGGCAAAGTGATTTAGTATGAAAGATCACTAAGTAACATATGATAACAAGATTCTTGGGAAAAAATCTCGACAACGAAAAACGCAGACTTTCATACCTTAGAGGCGAGGAAATCACAATCCACGTTGCTATGTTTATCACGGCACGCGTTGTGACTTTCCATGCCCTCATTGTGCTTTCTACTTCCTCTTTGTATGAACCATGGAGTGGTTTCCTAGTTGAAGTTCTGTTATGATTCGGTCATAACTCATGCTACTAGAAGGGGGTACAAATAAGGATTCATTACACATTGATCAAAGACATATGATTAGAAGCTCGATTGATTAGAAGGACATGACTAGAAGCTCGAATGGTAGAAGAATCATGAGTATTAGTTTGAGTGATAGAAGAGACATGATTAGAAGCTCGAGTGACTATTAGAACATGATTATAACTTCGATATTTGATTATCTGCTCATTCTCAAATCCTCATTGACTATTTGAGAATGATCATATCATCATTCAAAGAAGGTATATAAAGCGGATTATTTTAATCTTTATCTCTCTTCTCTTCTTTATTTTAAGGATCAATCAATCAGTTCACATCTCCAGTCCACACTTCCAATTCTTTTATCCAACCCACCCATCCACCCTTTCAGTATATAGTTTACATGGTAGTCTATAGTATTATACATCTACTATCTATCTTATTTATATTATCACCAACATCACCTTCATCAGCAACCTCAACCTACCGGATCCTTCTAGGTTATTCATCTATATCTTATATCAGTTGACCAACTTCACAAGTCTACGAGGTACCCTTAGTCAGTAGTATCTCAAGCTTAGTAAACCTTATCAGTCGTACACGTCTCTGCTTACCTCTAGGGACGAGTCCTGACAAGTTCTTTGTTGAAGAATTTACGTTGTGTGTGTTTGTGAGTGGCAAGTGATTGGATTGAGTGACAAATTATGTTGTGAGTACCGACTCCGACAGAAACGTGTATGACTATGAAGGTTTTGTGAAGCTTGAATCACAATTGATGAAAGGTGATCCATAGACTTGTGAACTGATTGGACGGCAATAATAATATATCATAATATATAAGAAGGGTAAATAATAAGTATAAGTATTAAGAAGTGGAATTTGGGTTAAGGACTAAATGAACTGATATCAAAATTCTCTGGCGAAGAACAAATACGGGTCAATTATCCCCTCCTTATATATGTCTGTCCCATCCTACTAGAAGAGTGATTTGTCTTCTAGAACACTCTATTAGGATAGGTTTTCTTCTAGACGGTGTTTCCAGAATACCTTTCTAGAATAGTCTTCTAGAGTCCTTTTTCTAGATCAAATTTCTTCTAGTTTATTGTTTCTAGAATACGTTTTCTAGATCACTATTCCATTAACTAAGACATACTGTTTGATAAGCAGCTTGAAATGATGTGTGATATTATCGCAAGACTGAGTCATAACATTGGGTCTCACAAATAGAAGGTCTGAGCCCTTCACTTCTTCATCCCTACTCCTCTTCCCATTTAGTTATAGTCTTAGTAAATAGTTTAACTATATGTATATATCTAGTCATGCATCATATACATTAATATTTGTTTATTATTCACTGTCAGAATCAATAGTGACAGTTTCTTTGTTCTGGGTGTGGACATCTGTTATATGAAGGGGATGTTACTGAGTATAACGATTGTTGACCTAATGGATTCCCTTTTAAAGTGTGAAGGTTTTGGAGGTAGAAGGATATTTTACACTAAACAATGTGATATGAAATGCAAATCTGTCTGTAAAGAAGGATAAATGCTCGTTGAATACTCAGCTCAAGTAAGCAAGCAGGTTTAGTACAACTGCAAAGACGAGATTTAGACCTTTCAGGACAGAACAGAGGCACTGGACTGAAGTAGCCAGATTATCTCACTCCCTTCACGTAGCGTGCTTGTACAGCGGTACTTGAGACTTTGAAGATTTAGCAATAAAATGGACAGGCGAACCCATACTGGACAAGCTTTACAACCTACTCCTAAATTCAAAAGGTACAATTGTGTCATGACGCTATGCTCAACCTCGACCTCAAACCTCAACCTCGAGCTCAAACCTCAACCTCGAATTGAAACCTCAACCTCGAATTCATCGTTACCTCGAACCTCGAATTTATCTTGAACCTCGAATTTACCTCGAACCTCGAATCCATCGTTACCTCGAAGTTAACTTGGTTAACTTAATTTTAGAACTCAACTAACAATACCGTTTCAGAAGTATTGGTTAGTCTTTTTGTGCTATTGTACCTTGTTCCTG